>OX243813.1:36785905-36793405 GCA_945859605.1 Lumbricus rubellus
AATGCAGACATGAATATAATAGTAGTCTATATAAGCAGACTTTTCAGCACTATATCAGTTTAACCCTATTTCCCAAGATGGTCCTGAATTGCTGACAAGGACGTACTTTCTGAAATCAAATTTAATGGTACACAAACCAACCAAGAACTAATAAACTACTGGTACCAAATTCAGGTAGCCAAGTGTAGTAATGATGTTGTTTTTAGCAAGGCCGTAGTTAGGGGCGTTTTGGGTGTTTGAACACCCCCCCCCCCCCCCAATGGAAAATGTAAAAAATAATATAACGCATTTACTAGCATATGATTCAAAAACCATGAAATAAAACCATGGAAAACATCCCGAAATGAAAAATGTAAAAAAATAATAGAATGCATTCACTAGCACATTATGATTGAAAAAACCATAAAATTAGGCGAAAAACCGTACGAAAGTCGTTTCCGACGACTCAAAAAAGTCGTCAGAAATTTTGACGACTGAATAAAAAAAGTTCGTCAGAAATTCTCCCCCGAAGAAACACCCCCCCGAAATAAAATCATGGCTACGGCCTGGGTTTTTAGGTTTTACTATAATATTGTGTGTTCAAATAAAACGACCAAACATTTTGAAATTTTACAGTTTAAAATTTGAAGGATACCACTGGTGAGAAGCCATTCAGTTGTACAAAAGTAGTATTTGTACAAATATTAGCAGTAAGTTATTCTCATTTTAGCAAGATTGTGTCATATATTATGATAGTAAATAATAACATTAGAACCATTAACCATATAATAATTAATAGTATTACAGTATATTATAACAGTTCACGTAATACGATGATGTAAACAGCAACTAAGCTAAGCGTTATTTGGCTTGCATCAGACAGCTTGTTTGAATATGCCATGTCTTTATCTCTAGACTTGTTTTCTTGTATTTTATGCCAACAGAATTGTCAGTAGATATTTAAAGTAAAATTCACGGCAAAAATGTCTTATAATCTTGTTTGTTACAATTAGTTTAATTAAAATATATTAGCTGCTAACATCGTTTATGCGATTGTGTGTAAAAAAGTAACTGCACAAAACCTGATTTTCAACTGCACAAATTCGTTTTCCAACTACACACTTTGTGTCCAGCTGCACGTTAAAATAACCCCTGAATTCATGAATAAAATTCCCCAATCCATTCATGTGTCAATTCATGAATATAATTGTGCAATCGTTCATTCAATCTGAACTAGTCGTGTTCATTTATCGCTGTGTGTTTATAAATTCACTAGTCTGCAAATTCGTCCAATCATCATTTTGTCCATCCGTGTCGATATTCACTTATGAATTTATGCGTCCATTCACTCATCCAACCGCCTCTCTTCGTCTTATTTGACCAATCACGGCTGTCCACCAGCCACTCGCCCTCCATTCACAAAGTCCAGTCTAGTCTATGTCTTCCACCGAGCAGTGCATGATGTGCATCCATGACTCCAGACACGAAGCAGTCTGATTATGGCATCTTGCTGACCATCCATCAAAATTCATGCAGACAAAATCAACGCTGAACCGAGCTATACCAGACAGTCGACGTGTCTATAATCATTAAGACTTATCAGTCATCAGTTTCATGCCAGTCTGTGTCTCAATTCAGTCCATTGCACCATCTGCCATTCTTGCTTAGACATATTATATACATTATACATTTTGCGTTGCCGCCAGTCGATCTGGCTTTCTGCAGTGTCTTTGCGTCTGCTTCTTGTCTGCTCTGTTGCCCTGCTGCCTGGCTGCTTAAGGTTGCGTGTGTAGGTTGCGTGTAAACTCGGATCAACTGAAGGCGTAGTTAACAGTTATGGACAAAATAATGTGAATTGGTAGTTTTGTGAGTGAGAGCGTTTAGGTTGCCGTGCGTCCTTCAGTTTGTTCCTCTCTGTCCAAGTTTTCAGACATAAAACCAGATTTTTATCATTCTCCATTCAATCGGAAGATTAAAGAATTCGGATCAAGAAGACGACGACGACGAATTATTGTCGTCTCTCGCCTCAACATTCAGCCGCCATCTTGATTTAGCCTATATAGCGCATACCAACAAACGGTTCACCAAGGCAACCAGAAAATAGCGACTTCCATGCAAAGCCGTCGTTGGTCTAAAGACGGCGGCGGCGGCCTAAGAAGACACGGGACCACATGTACGCATGACTAAGGTCTTAAGGTTTTGACTGATTTGCTGAGACGACGTCACGAGATGCACAGACGATTAGCGGATTGAATTGGGAGAAAGTAGGAGACGGCGAGAAGAAAGCGCATGCAATAAGACGAAAGACTAAGATTTAATGCTATAGCATATTTAATACAAGCGTTCAGTTAATTGATTGAAGTCAACTGCATTCATCAGACACTTTGTTTAGATAGGCATAGATAGCAACAGATACTGAAAATGAAGTAGAGAGAGGGAAAAAGATAAGCAAACGAGGATGAAAGAATGAAGAAAAGAAAAATGGAAGGATAGAGAGAGACAGACAGACAGATAGAGAGAGAGAGACAGACAGACAGACAGATAGAGAGAGAGAGATATTTGGTTGGTGGGTGGATGTGATGGTGACAGGTGAGAATTAGACGCATTGCGAGACATGTATAGGCTATATATATAGGGCGCATGACAGAAGCAGTGTATATATATATATACAGGGTGGCCCAAAAGCTTTTGTTCAACTTTGAAGGCCTATAACTTAGGCAGTTTAGCAAGTAAATGTATGCTTAATGCATCAAATTAAAGGTCGTTATATCAGCTATAAGTGCGACAAATTTCATTACGATAGCTTGCACTACGCGCCATATAATTATTGTGTACCGCACCTACCTTGTTTTCTGACGTAAACAATAATTTCATCGTTGCGCCGTGAACAGAAGATGACAGCTTTGAAGGCCTATAACTTAGTCAGTTTAGCAAGTAAGTGTATGCTTAATGCATCAAATTAAAGGTCGTTATATCAGCTACAACTGGCCAAAAATTTACATTTTTAGCTTTAATAATAATTGCGTAAAACTACTGTACTGAATATGTGTCAGTTTACGATGATTTTAATTCGTCTATCTTGCAAAACACAATAGGCCTACTTGGAAAATTAGTCTTTGCAAGTTTGCATTATTGATAGCCATTAAGAAATCCAAAAATTATTTAATCAAATAAATATTCACTGTGTCTTCTACGAGCTCGAATGTCTGCATGAATGCGACGTGCCCATTGATCTATGGCCCCATTGATGAGTTCCTGGCTGATCTCAGTCTGGACAGCAACGAGTGATGACGCGCCACAGATGCTCGACGTTTACTATCCGTTCACGATAAACCCGTTGCTGCAAAGCACCCCAGATTGAGTAATCAACTGGGTTTAAGTCAGGGCTATTAGGCGGCCAGTTATGTTCGATGAACTCAGGAACGTTCGCGTTCAAAAACTCCACGATATGACGAGAACTATGAGCGGGAGCTCCGTCTTGCTGAAAAACCAAATCATTTTCCAGACTTCAAACGCATATCTGGCAGTAATCCACGTCCAAGTACCTCATCACAGTAGTACACGCTGTTCACTTTGGCCTTGGGTGTCACAAAAAATGGAGCAGTTTTGCCGAGATTGGAGACAGCCACTGAAACCATGACGCTTTGAGTAAAGTGTTTACGGCCTTTCAGAAGTCAACGAACGAGATTACGAGAACGGCCAGTAACAGGTTTACGTTTAGAACTTGCACTCGCGTCAATTTGTCTAATTATTCGGTTGAGATTGTTTCCACTCCAGTTTCTAGCAGGAAGTTCATTCATCATTTGATATGCATTTAATGTTTTTCAATTCTTAAAATTCGAATCAAAGTCCTGTCATCTTTTGTTAACGGCGCCATGATTAAATTATTGTTTACGTCAGAAAACAAGGTAGGTGCGATACACAACAATTATATGGCGCGTAGTGCAAGCTACTGTAATGAAATTTGTCGGACTTATAGCTGATATAACGACCTTTAATTTGATGCATTAAGCATACACTTACTTACTAAACTGCCTAAGTTATAGGCCTTCAAAGTTGAACAAAAACTTTTGGGCCACCCTGTATATAATATATATATTAATATATATATAATAATCTTCGTTTATTGACACAATCTGACAAACGGCAGAATGATTACAGGTAGGCCTACATTACAGGTTATACGAAATACGGCCCACTATTAGGCCTATCACTATAGCACGACACGCAGGTTGGCTTTACAGCAGTGGGTTCGGTAGCTTAACACTATCAGACCTAAGTGCTGGATCACTTCTTGTTCGGCCAAGCCAGGAGTGGGACGGGTGCTGGGGTATCTTATTTTCAGCAGAAACCCCAGTCAAGCAACATAACATGGATATGTATGTATATATATGTATATATATATATAATATATACATATATTATAATATATACATGTGTATATATATATATATATATTGCATGGCTGCTGTGTTCCGTCTGCAGCATGTACATGTATACTATAACAGAGGCTGTGCAATGCTATCGTCATCAATCACGGACAATGCCACGTCGTCCGTTGTCACGTGCATGTGATGTTCGTCGTATCATCCACAGCTGCAGCAGCGATTGGCAATGCAGTGCGAGAGGAAAGAGCGTCGTCAGAAGAGAGATACACATAGGGACAAGGAGCATTCAATGCAGAGGACATCTGAAGTAGAAGAAGAGGAAGAAGAAGAAGAAGAAAAAGATGATGATGAGGGAGAAGAAAAAGAAAAGAAGAAGAAGGAGAAGAGGAAGGAGAAGAGGATAAAGAAGAAGGAAGATAAGGATGAAGAAGACGAACAAGAAGACAAAGAAGAAGATGAGAAAAAAAGAAGAAAAAGATGATGATGAGGGAGAAGAAAAAGAAAAGAAGAAGAAGGAGAAGAGGAAGGAGAAGAGGATAAAGAAGAAGGAAGAGAAGGATGAAGAAGACGAAGAAGAAGACAAAGAAGAAGAAGAAGATGAGAAAAAAAGAAGAAAAAAATGATGATGAAGAAGACGAAGAAGAAGAAGAACAAGATGATGATGAAGAAGAAGTAAAGATGAGGAAGTAGAGAGAGAGAGAGAGAACCAGAGAATGAGAAAGAAGTTGGGAGAAAGAAAACATCGAATTTAATGAGAAACAGTAAGACGCAGAGAAAGAATGAAAACAACGAGAGGTTGAAAAAAAAATGAGGAAGGAGATTGACCAAGGCTAGGAGATTAGGACAAGGAGGAGGAAGAGGAGAAGGAAGACGAGAATGAGGACGTGGTGGTGGAGGAGCAGGGAGAGGAGAACGACTGAGCGAGGCAAGAAGATAAAGATGGCAAAGAGGCGGAAGAAAGAAAGCATGACTAGAAGATGAGAAGATGATTTTGAAGAGAAGACGGAAGAGAAACGTGGATGGAAACTAAGTTGAAGAAAATTTGAAAGCGAATTTAAAATTTACAGGATGATCTAGTCGACGAAACATCTGTTACATGTATAGTTGCTATCAAACTTCGTTCGAAAAGAACGGCAATGATGATGATGATGGTGATGGTGATGATGATGATGACGACGACGGCGACGACGGCGACGGCGATGATGATGATGATGATGGTGATGGTGATGGTGATTGTGATTGTGATGGTGATGGTGATGATGATGATGACGATGACGATGATGATGACGATGATGATGATGACGATAGTAATTATAAAGATCAATTACATTCTTGATGAAGGAAATGCAGTCGCCGTTCTCTTGAACCTTCGCTCTCAGGCAGTCAGGCAGTCAGGCAGTCAGTCAGCCAGTCAGTCAGCCAGTCAGCCAGTCAGTTAGTCAGTCAGTCAGTCAGCCAGTCAGTCAGTCAGTCAGCCAGCCAGTCAGTCAGCCAGTCAGTCAGCCAGCCAGTCAGTCAGTCAGTCAGTCAGTCAGCCAGTCAGTCAGTCAGCCAGTCAGTCAGCCAGTCAGTCAGTCAGCCAGTCAGTCAGCCAGTCAGCCAGTCAGTCAGTCAGTCAGCCAGTCAGACAATTTCACGGGGCGGCTGTGGTTCGACTTCGTCTTCTGCTTATTTCGTTTCATCGTAATTGCTTTGGTCAACAGAGACTCATTGGATTGAGTGGAGCTGAGCTTCAATGGAAACCAACAATTCCACCACCCTCCTACGCCATCCTACCTTCCTTCCTTCCTTCCAACCTATACCTTCCTTCCATACTACCGTCCTTCCTTCCATCCTTCCTTTCATCCTTCCATCCATCCATTCTTCCTCGGTCCTTCCAGAGAACTCGAGACCTTAGTCAATAGTTGTCCGCTTAATCGATAATGAACGATTGTCGCTGGGTCGTCGGTCGGGGCTCAAATCGGGCGAACACCGAACTGGACGTCGGCCATCTTCAGCTGCACCAAGTCACTGAACGAAAGGAAAGCAACTCTCAGTGCCATAATTAGTAAAGGATTGGTCGAGTAAATATATACTGAGAACATCGGCCACTGGACGAGTCCCAGCTGAGAGAGAGAGAGAGAGAGAGAGAGAGAGATACGTGCAGACAGACAAACAGACAGAGAGAGAGAGAGGGGGAGAGAGAGTTAGAGAAAGAGAGAGACAGACCAGAGAGACAGACATACAGAGAGAGAGAGAGAGAGAGAGAGAGAAAGAGAAAGAGACAGACAGACAGACAAACAGACAGAAAGAGAGAGATTATATACACTGTATATTATGAATATATTTATAATACATAATTATATATATAATTATATACACTGTGCCCCATAAAATAAAAAAACTTTTCAAAAATCTTCTATAAAACTATAAGCCAATTGCAATAAAAGTTTGTACGTTGTTTCTGAGATAATTTTGACACCAAAATATTTTAAGTTTTACTTACTCACAGAAGTGGTTGCTGTTGGAGGCAGTGACGCAGACTAGGCCTAGGCGTGCTTGGAAACATTTAAACAGAGAGAGATTAGTAACTTATAGGACAGCGTCCCAGCACATCGCGCAAAGGACACCATTGCGTTGCTGCGACGTGAAACACCAAGCTTCATTGAACCGGAACTCTGGCCAGCAAACTCACCAGACCTCAATCCCGTTGACTACAGAATTTGGGTTCTAATACAGGAACGCGTCTACCAGACAGCAATACGGGCCATCAACGAGTTGAATGAGTGCCTCATCGTTGTGTGGGCACAGTTGAAGCAGAGTGTCGATGACAAAGCTATTGAACAGTGGCGGCCAAGGTTGAGAGCCTGCGTTCAAGCGAAGGGACATCACTTCGAACATCTTCTTAAATGAAACATTACTTTTTCTTATTTAACATTAGACTTACATGCGTTTCATGACAAAGTTCTTTGGTGTGTTTTTTATGGGGCACAGTGTATATACAATATACAATTATACATGAACATGTCTCTGTGTATCATTTTCTCTCAGTTTATCTGTCTTTGTTTCTCGCAGACTTCATTTCTCCACATCGACGTTCTTCTTCTTCTTCTTCTTCTTCTTCTTCTTCTTCTTCTTCTTCTTCTTCTTCTTC
>OX243813.1:36795905-36808405 GCA_945859605.1 Lumbricus rubellus
TATTCTTTTCATTCGTTCTTCTATTCAATCATTATTCTCTTCATTTGTTCTTCTATTCAATCATTATTCTCTTCATTTGTTCTTCTATTCAATCATTATTCTCTTCATTCGTTCTTCTATTCAATCATTATTCTCTTCATTTGTTCTTCTATTCAATCATTATTCTCTTCATTTGTTCTTCTATTCAATCATTATTCTCTTCATTCGTTCTTCTATTCAATCATTATTCTCTTCATTTGTTCTTCTATTCAATCATTATTCTCTTCATTTGTTCTTCTATTCAATCATTGCTCTTTTCATTCGTTCTTCTATTCAATCATTATTCTTTTCATTCGTTCTTCTATTCAATCATTATTCTCTTCATTTGTTCTTCTCTTCAATCGTCATTCTCTTCATTTGTTCTTCTATTCAATCATTATTCTCTTCATTTGTTCTTCTATTCAATCGTCATTCTCTTCATTCAATGTTCTTCTATTCATTCGTTCATTCATTCATTCGTTCCTCTGTTCATTTGTTCTTCCTTTCACATTTCATTCAATTCATTCGCTCTTTTGGACATTCTTTATTCTGGTAAAAAATTTCATTCGTTCCTTTGCTCAAGCATGCTACTGTTCAATCGTTTTCCTGTTCATTATACTTCTGCTTGATTGTTCTTCAACCTGGTCTTTCGTACATTATAATATTATAATAGTCCACTTTCCCTACAGTTCCTCTTTTCTATCAAATGCCAGTAGCCTATGCTTCTGTTCGTCTGTTGCTGTATATTCACGCTGCAGTGTGTCCACTGAGTTCTGACGTTAATTTGCAACATTTGTGATTCTTGCAACATTTAATTCTGTTCTGTTCTGTTCTCAGCCATCCTCGATCCGAGGGTCTGCCGCATCATGTACAATGTTCCTCCAACGCTTCTTATCCCTCCGTCAGTCTTATCAGTTAATTCTTCCAACATGTAATTCTTGCAACATTTAATTCTTCCAACATGTAATTCTTGCAACATTTAATTCTTCCAACATGTAATTCTTGCAACATTTCATTCTTCCAACATGTTTTCTTGAGAATCGTCGAAGAACAGAAAGATTCGTTGATGTTCATTCATTTTGTTGTCTTCGTAAAGTAAGGGAAGAGAGACCGTTTTATATCGAGAGCGAGAGACTATAATTATATTTAGAGAGACTATAGATAAGAAGCATGTAATGCGCATAGAAAATTTTTCACATATAGGCTGACCGATATCTGCTAATCAATATAATTATAATTATATATAAGTTATGTGTAGTGATGTGAGCGTGAAATATTTCATTTGAAATATTTCATTTCTGACAGTTTTTTTTAAATATTTCAATGACCAAAAAAAACAACATGTTTTTTTAAAATATTTCAATGACCAAAAAAACAAAAAAAATTTAAAAATATTTCAATGACCAAAAAAACAACATGTTTTTTAAAAATATTTCAATGACCAAAAAACAAGTTTTGAAGTATTGGATGCACACAAATTGACACAATGTCTTGAGTTGGACCAGTTTGTGCTGTTCCAATGACATGGTGCTGTTCCAAAGATATGGTCTGTTCTGCAATCGGATATTAACTTTATAATAGCAGACGTTACTTTGCTTGTCATTGTTTGCACTCTATTTGATCGTAGTCGATGGCAGCCATGATGGATTTCTTGTACACAGTTTCCGTCGTCATGCCTATTCCTGGTTTTATTTATGTTGTTTGACGAATAAAAGACTTCTTAAATAAACGTACGGTATCATTATTATTATTATTATATAGAATTGACTAAAATCACATTTATTTCATTTATGACAAAACAAGTGATTAATAATAAATGTTAAGCATAACAATGAACAATAACATATACTTTATTAGATCAAACTGTAATTTGTGACATTTGGTGAATAAAATATGTTTTTCAACATACAATGTAACTCTCATAAAAGTCATTCTTAAAAACAGGTAATTAGAAATAAATTGAGTATCTCGAGGATGGTCATCACTAACACAACAATGCATATAATTAATAGGCCTATGTAATATGAGAAATAAATAAACTGTTATTATGGTTGTAATTAGTTGCAAAATGTAAAGAAAAAAATAATTTTAAATGTTTAAAAAAACTGAAATATTTCAAATAAAACTGAAATATTTCATTGAAATATTTCAACGCCAAAAAAACATGTTTTTTTCCATCTCTAGTTATGTGTGTATGTACACTGTGTATATATATTGTATGTAGCCTATAATGTAGCCTATATGTAGTGGGAGAGAGCAAGAGAGAGGTTTACATAATTATAGGTCTACATATAATTATATTCCTTTTTTGGCATTGTGTATTTACATTGAAATTGAGTATGTGTTCATAATTGGTTGGCTCAATGTAATTACAGAGAAGCGATTGTTGATGGACGATGGCGCATGACATATCCCTCAGTCTTCCAGAAAATATGACCTCTGACAGTTTGCCCACTTTGCCGCTTTTAATCATACTTTGCACCAGCGGCGCCGCCAGGATTTTTTTTCTGTACGCACAACTTGCACAAAATAATATGAAGCGAACAGCGATCGATACGAGCTTATATATATATATATATATATATATATATATATATATATATATATATATATATATATATATATATATTATGTATGTATGTATGTATGTATGTATATACCGTATATGCCTACTGGCGATTATGAGGTATCACCAGCATAAGCTTTTTGTTCCCTTTTGGGTATACGCATACAGTGGCGGCGCCAGGATTTCAGGTTTGGGGGGCTGAAGCCCCAAACCCAACTGGAACATTTTTATGTCGCGCCGAAGGCGCGAAGCTGCGAGTGCCGAAGGCACGAAGCCCATACCGACTAGGGGGTCTGAGGGAGCGTCGTAAGCTCCCCCAGCGGGGTCTGGGGCGGAGCCCCAGCCGCGAAAGCATTTTTAGCTCTGTTGACCTCAACTTGAGCCCTTTTTAGGCTCTTTTTTGCCAGCTATTTATGAGCGATAAAATCATGAAAACTTAAATAAGATGTCGTTTTGCAGGGAGTTTTACGGGTACAATCAGTGGCGGCGCCCGGATTTCAGGTTTGGGGGCTGAAATCCCAAGCCCTTCCTCCCAGGAACGCAAGTAGAATATTTTTCTTAAGGGCGGTAATTTTGCATGCGCTGGAGACGCCAAGCTGCAAGTGCCGAATGCACGAAGGTCATACCGACTAGGGGGTCTGGGGGAGCGTCGTAAGCTCCCCCATGCAGCGGGGTCTGGGGCGGAGCCCCAGAAACCAGCGCGTTTTTCGCTGTTGACATCGACAGGAGCGCGTTTCAGGCTCATGTTTGCTAACTGTTTATGAACGATAAAGTCATGAAATTTTTTGGGAATTTCCACATAGCAATAATAGCATTTTGGGCTGTCATCTTTTTACTAATTAGCTCATCATTTCAATGCTGAAAGTTGTGGATTATGGCTTCAAAAGTGTCCCCTTGTAGGCCATTGTTTAAATTTTGGATATCAGCACTTCAATGGTAACATTTTAAGCTGTCATCTCAGCAAATTTCTCATAATTGTTTTATTGCTGAAAGAAATGGTTTATGAGTTCAATAATGGTCCTCCACGTTGTATAAATTATTGAGTGCCACACTGCAAGGGTATACCAGTTTTGCTGTCGTCCTAGCAAAATTGTTCATGATGGATAAACAGTAGATAACACTCTAGAAATTTATACTGACATTTTTGAGATATTTTTGAAATATTGAAATACCACAAACTTCGGGGTCTCGTGGACCGTCCCCTGGCTCCCAAGTCTCCGCCCATGACTGCTGGTGCTAAATTAACACCCATTTCCCAATGAATAGTTGTGTAGGACTACCGGCGTAGCCCCTCAGAAGGCCGGCCGGACATGGTGCACATAACATCATCACGGTCTGCGGCGCATTCTATTAGCATAAGCATCGACGCGCTATTGTAGCGAAATTCAAAATTTCTGTCCTTGTGAATCTCAGTCCCTTCCTCCGCGAACCCGGACTCAACACCCTTCTCCCGCCAGCCCGGACTCACACCGGGCCAAACCTCAGTCCCCTTCCTCCGCCAGCCAGGACTCACACCGGCCGAACCTCAGCCCTTCCTCCGCCAGCCAGGACTCACGCCGGTCCGGACCTCAGTCCCCTTGCCCCCGCGCAGACCTCAGCCCCCCGCCGCCTCGGACCTCCAGCCCCCTTCCCCACGCTAGCCCGGGTTCAGACTGGTCCGGATCTCAGTCCCTTTCCCCGCCAGTTCAAACCCTCCAGTCCTCTTCCCTCTTCCAGACCTGTCCGGACCTCAGACCGGTCGGTACCTCAACCCCCTGGTCCGCCATCGCGGATCTCTGCTTCTTTCCCCCCGCCAGACCGGTTCTCAGACCGGCCCGGACCTCAGCCCTCTGTCCCCTGCAGCTCCATTAGGGTATAAATAAGAGGACTGGGTGCATGCTAAATTGCTAATATTGAGTCGCAGAGAGAATCAATTTCCGGGAGTCGAGCCCAGTCGCAATTGATGTCTCACATGTGAATCGATGTATGACCGTCCGCCGCAGTTGAGGTCCGAAAACAAGATAATAATAATAACTTTTAAGCCGATACATGGAGATTCATTGTTTTTTGTTTTGGGATGAGGCTGAGTCACATTTAGGGGCTTAGCCCCCTAACCCCTCCCCTGGTGCCGCCAATGGCATAAGCATCTACACTATGATAATAGTTGATTTCGTTGCCGTTGCAATGGTCATTGTCTAGTTTCCTTATTACGAAGTAAGCCGTTTTAGACATTTTCAGCTTTTTCCTTTGAGGGGGCTGAGCCACGTTTAGGGGGGCTTAGCCCCCCTTAACCTCCCCTGGCGCCGCCACTGTACGCATACAGGCAATTTTTCACAGTTTAAACAGGCCTAACCATGGGCGCCGACTCTGCGAGGCCCGTGAGTGCTCAGCACCACCAGAAATTGGCCATGCGAGGCCCTCCCATGCATGGGCACCACCTGAAATCAACCGGCAAGATGTGCTTTTAAAATATTTTTTCTCTTTTGGGATTGCTTATCTATAAAAATCATTCCATCTTTAGTATACTTTTTCAAATCTCAGTTGGTTTACCTTACAATTTCTCCAGTTTTATCCCATCTGGTAGTCTGAACTCCATTGGTCCTAAGCCGATCAGCGAATGCGAGGAAACCCCGATATCCTGCTTATTCGATCCGCTTCCGTCATTTTTTTTATTACGGACGAAGGCGACGATTTGAATGACATTGTTTCTTTAGGCCTATAGTGTATACATGCTCAATAGTGTTCTTCAGTGCTCGAGATGCCCAGCATCATAAAAGCGGGATATTGTTTTGTCTTTAAAAAACTACTTGAAATACTATTTGAAAAACTATTCCACAGTGTTAATATTTGCTCACTAAACAGTGGCCAATTGTCTGCATTCTTGTGCAAAATTTGAGTATGTTGACCTAATTGAGGTAGAGTGCTCCAAGACGCCCATGAAAACGAAGATTGTGCTTTTCTTCTGTGTGGATTCCAAGAGAAATAGGCTAAATCAAACACAAAGAATGATCAAAAAAATTGAAATTGAGAAGAACATTATTTTATTGAAGTTTTAAATCATGTCTATATGCAATGAGATAACAGGAAATTTTGACAAGGATTCATGACGTCAAAATGATAGCCTAAGGTTCTACCATCGCAGTGTGACAATAAAAAAAATCGAAAATGGGGGAGGAGCACATCCCGTTCCCAAACCCTTTCCCTGCTCGGCGCTGTAGGCCTACTTCTCGGCGATCATACTTTGGCCGCGAGTTCGTCCTTTGAAACCAGGACCAAGTCTCCGCCTATGTGAATAGTGGTGATTTCAATAAGTCTCCTATAAAAAAGGGTCAAAAAATTTTTCGCGCGCTCACGCGCGCGTATTTTCACATTCTTTTGGGCACCCCCACTCTTCGGGTCAACTCGGCGCCTATGGGCCTAACTACCAACAAAGCGTTTCAAAATTCATCCGCAAGCCAGTTACATTTTACCTATTTATACTCTAAAGGCTTCGAATTATAACCCCCCCCCCATCCTAAACACTACCCCCCTGCAAACTAATTTGCATCAATCATGGCATTTATTGGACTAAAAATATAATATTTCACGCTTTAATTCTTTAATTTACAATTTGTAAAAAATTTTTTTTAGCCTTTCCGCGCTGTACGCACTTGCGTAAGTGCGTACGCCTAACGGCGCCCCTGCTTTGCACCGCCATCACCATCACCACACCACTACTGCCACGGTTGCACCATCACCACCACCAACACCATCATCATCACCATCACCATCATCACCACCACCCTCACCACCATCACCACAACCACCACAACCAACACCACCACCACCACCACAACCACCATCACAACCACCACAACCACCCTACAACCACCACCATCACCACCACCACCACCACCACCACAAGCACCACCACCACAACCACCATCACAACCACCACAACCACCCTACAACCACCACCATCACCACCACCACCACAAGCACCTCCACAAGCAAAATCACGCGTATATTATACACGTACATTTGAACTCCCTTCATCTCTTTTTCATCTCTTTTTCATCTCTTTTTCATCTCTTTTTCATCTCTTTTTCATCACTTTCTTTCTCTCTTTCTTCCTTTCCACCTTTCTTTGTCGCATAAAATCCACCCTTCTTCAAGACTGGCCATGTGGCTGAGAGTCAGAATAATTAAAACTGCCAGTAACTAACTAATTCATGTCTGATTATAGTGGAGTTGCCGTCTTGTAACCATACAAATCTATTTCAGATCATAAATGTGAAGCTGGAACTTATTGCCGACTGGTTTAAAGCTAATAGATTGTCTTTAAACTTGGAAAAAACTAACTACATCCTGTTTAAATCGCATAGGAAAAAAATTCCACTTGGTGAATTTCAATTAAAAATTAACGGCATCTCTCTCGCTTCTGTAGAATCTACTAAATTTCTGGGAGTTTATGTTGATAGCCATTTAACATGGAATGAACATATTGCTCATGTCGCCTCAAAAATAGCAAAAAATATTGGAGTAATGGCTCGAACTGCTTACATTTTACCATCTAGTATTAGGATTAAACTATACTATTCCTTAGTACATCCATATCTCTCTTATTGTAACATAGTGTGGGCTTCTACTTATGTCACAAGATTATATAGAGTTATTATTTTGCAAAAAAGAGTTGTTCGTCTTATTGTGGGAGCTCCATACGGCTCTCACACTGCCCCCATATTTCTCAACCTTAGAGTTTTAAAACTCGACCAGATTTGGACTTTGCAAATAGGGGAATTTATGTACCGGTTTGATCGAAGCCTTCTGCCACCTACAATGTATATACAAAAATTATTTTCAGCTTTCATCCCAGCAGGTTCATTCTCATTTTACAAGATACTCTTCTTTGTACCGCCGAACCTATGCTCGCACTAACACGCGCCAGTTTTCTATTAAGTCTACTGGGGTTACCACTTGGGAAAAAATTCCAAGGGAAATAAAATTGAGCCCCAGTATTTGGACATTTAAGAAGAAATTTAGCGCCTTTCTAATAGAAGGTACCAAATAAAATTAAAGTAGTGTTCGCTCAGTATGTGCATTGCAGTTGGTCTCTGTACAGTACAGTTCAGTAGCCTATAGTTAAGATTTTTTTGTTCTTTTTCATTATTGTTTGTGACTCAGCAGTGTTGAGGTTTTCAGTTTCCTGTTTTTGTGTTTTGTTTTTTCTTCCGTTCTCTAGTATAAGTTGCTTTATCTTTTTTTGTCAGTCACTGTGTTGATTTTGCAAAGACTTCGTCATGGCCACCTTGCATCGTCAAGTCATTAATAGTTGGTGTCCCTAGCCAGCGGGATTTTTTAAAATCCCTTTAGGGCCTCCCTTTTTTGTAGCCAATGTGAACGATGTGTGAACCTTTCATGTATACTGGTTGCAAAATAAAAATATTTGATTGATTGATTGATTGATTGATTGATACAAATCATGATTCATGCGATTGTCATGTATTCATGCTTTTCTGATATCTGCAGACATTATGAGGACACACTACACACTCGAATGATGTAAAAACTGCACTTAACTGCACACAACTTCCGTCATATACATCATATACATCATGTTACATGTACACGCATTCATGTACGTCAGTGCGTGTGTGTGCGTGTGTGCGTGTGTGTATTTAGCAGGACACTTCATATTGCGTATTTTAGTACCTCACAAAAGACGACATCTATTAAATGCTTGGCCATCGCTTTATATAGGCCTAAACATTATATTTATTATACTATCAGGAATACCTACAAGCCCTACATGTTCATGTAGGCTGCTAACATAACATAATATTATAGTATATATATATATATGCGTTGGTGATAATATATCGATAGATAATTATTGCTGTCGATATTTACGAGTAGGCTAAGTCCTCGTAGGTATAGGCCTATCAGGTCGACAACCGCCTGCATGCCTGCAATACAATGCATGCATGCAATGTGGCAATTTTGAAATATTTAACTCTCGTCCTTTGCAGATACTTCGCATATATATACATGCAATGTATACATTGTATGTATTTATATACAATGTATACATTATACGGAACGTTGTTGTCGTCTAATTTTTCCAATTATGAAATCGGACGTACATGTATGTATAGGTCGTATAGCATCTATTATTTCTATTGTTAACCGCGATAACTGACCGCTGCAGTGAAATGCTAATATCGATACATACATATTATGCATGTATATACTGTGTGCGTGGATGTCGTGACCTTTCATCTCTGCAGCCTTCGTTCCATGTCCATTCATTCCGTCTTCGTGCATACACAGGGTGGGCCAAAAGAAGACCCCCTAAGATTTTTGCCCAGTGGCGCACCTAGGGGGTGCTGGGGGGTGCTTGAGCACCCCCCAGGGCTCAAAAGGTGACCCACGCAATTTTTCCAAATCCGATGAGTTTTTTGTGGGTGAGGGTGGGGGGGGGGGGGGGTAGGGGATCTTTCGGCATTTCAGTCTTTCAGATTATCGGTACACAATCAAGCAAGTTCCTTCAATTTTCTGTATTATAATCTTAGTCAAATTCGTGGTTCATAAAGCACTAGATTTCAGTGTTTAGCTGGTCTACCTGAGTTTGTTTTGGTCTCGAGAATTTGTCTAGTGATCAATTATAAGCATTAATAGCATACGCCTGTGCCTTTACATTACAGTGTCTCACCAATTTATTGATAATATGTTACGACTTAATTTATAGTACCGTGTGTGCTTTTTTATTTGGGCCTATAGTTATTGTTTTCCTTCAAATGTATAAAGTCAGCTATGTTTGATCTAGACATTTTCTGCGGCGAAAGCGTCCAGAAATGATTTTTCACCCAGAATATTTGACAAAATGATAGTAGTTTTTAGTTGCTGTTTATTAGATTGAATTACATAAACTGCCATATAATAGGCCTACCATGATCTTATTTCATACTAGGGTAACTAGGCCTATATTATAATGTGCACAACTTACTGTCATGGCGGATATTTAGGGCGATAGGGAAGAAGTAGCCTAAGTAACCTGTGAGGCAACAGTCGCAACAGTCTGAACTTCTGAAGTTTTAAACCCCCAAAGTATGTGGTAAGGGGGCGGAGATACTTATATCCCCAATATGTCATAAATATTTCATAAATATTATTATAAATTTCTGCAGTGTAATCCACTGTTTATCCATAATGAACAATTTTGTTACGACAACAAGCTAAAATGCTGTCATTACAGCATGTGTAAATAAAAATTCTTCTACGATGGAAGGGGCATTAATTGAAGTCTTATAATAACGTCTCTGAGCACTAAAATCATGAGTTTGTTTGTAAAAATGACAGCTTTAAAAGTCACGGTGCACTGTGCATTGTGCAAATCACAAAATTTTAAGTAATTGCGAGGCAACGCTCTAAAATTTTAAAGTAGGCTAAATTTAAAATTTATAAAAATCTATGACTATCAGCATTGAAAATGAGCAATTGTATTAAGATGACAGCTTAAAGGCCTACCATTAAAGTATGGAAATTAAAAAATTAAGCAATGGAGAGTGGCATTGAAGTCTTACACCATGTCTTTCAGCAATGATATGTTAAATTTCGTTAAAATGACGGCCTAAAATGATACTAGCCTACTGCAGTGTGGAAATAAAAATTCTGTGCTGAGGAGGAAGCCCATCCCCCTACTCAAACCCCTTTCCCTGCTAGGCCTATGTTGAAATCTGAAATCACTCTTTTTTATCAGCACTGAATTAATAGAGCTATTTTGCTAAGTTGACATCTTAAAATGGTAGCATAATAAACGTGGAAACTCAAATTTAAAAAAAATATAATTGTGAGCATATTCGTTGAAGATTAAACCACTCCTATCAGCACTGAAAAATAGTATATATAGCAATTTTTGCTTTAGACGACAGCTTAAAATGCTGCCATTGCAGTGTGGAAATTAGAAACTTTCTGATGTGAAGGGGCACATCACCTCCCAAAGCTACTGCCCTCTCAGCACCACGTGCTGGGGAGATATTTCGTCGGATGCTCGATTTTCACTAGAAAAAAACCTCGATTCTCACAAAAGAGACTTGATAAAACACTGGTTATTGGGGGGGGGGGGGGGGGTGGCGGAGGGGCTAGAGTAAACACTTGCTATTAATTCCGCCAAGACATTTGTCATATCTAAACAAATCGAAAAGGGAATTTTTGAAGTCCTAAACCGTGCTTTTCAGAAGTGTTCATGACTAGCTTGCTTATAATAGATAGGCCTACAGCTGTCAAACAAGAGCCTGAAACGCGCTCTAGCTGATGTCAAAAGTTTAAAAAAAACGTTGGTTTCTGGGGCTGCGCCCCAGACCCCGCTGGGGGAAAGCTTACGACGCTCCCCCAGGCCCCACTAGTCAGTATTGGCCTCGTAGGCCTACCCTCGGTACTCGCTGCTTTGCATCTTCGGCGTTTACAATAAAAATTCTGAGCACCCCCCAGGAAAATTTTCTGGTTGCGCCCCTGTTTTTGCCAATATCTTGGCCAGAAGTAAGAATGTCAAAATTGAATTTTACAGTCTTAAAGACAATTCATATGTACACCAGATGGCCATATTTCATTAAAATATTTCAAACAGAACAAAAGTTATACCACTTTTAGTGAAGCCACCCACCGTTTTTTGATGATTCCAAAACCCGACGCAACAAAAAGTAGCAAAAAATCAATTCAATTATTCTGGTCAATATCTTGGCCAGAAGTAAGAATATCGAAATGAAATTTTATATGCTTAAAGACCATTCATATCTACAAATGATGGCCAGATGTCATCAACATATTTAAAACAGAACAAAAGTTATACCACTTTTAGTGAGGTCACCCCGTTTCTTGACGGATCAAAGACGTAACGCAGCAAAAAGTAGCAAAAACACGATTATATTAAGTGTCATCTCAAATAATTGTTATCGAATAGCCTTGAAATTGCCAGCTGATCATTATTATTAATACTATTTTAAAAAGAAACAGGGTACCAGCGTAGCTACAAGTCACTGAGAAGTCACTTACTCACTTATCATGATGACAATCAAATTGGTAAATAATGAATCTGTCAGATTAATCAACAGGTCCATCAAGAACTTTGCAAAGAGACCCAAAAGAAGTGTTGGCACTGGTGGTGGGCACATTGAACACAAGTTGTGAAGCACTACCAAGTTCATTTGACAACAGTTAGGCCTATTTGAGATGAGATATAGGCCTAAATGTCCGAATGAATGATGAATTGTATATAGGCTAATTATTACTATGGACTTGTTGTAAAAGACTGCAACTGTCAACGCCGTTGCTAATGTATATGCCTACATAATGGTACAGTGGATGAAAAATGATATAAGTGAATTTAAAGTAATAATATTTTAATTTCCGTTACAAGTCTAATACGTTGAGCGATTGTCCATAGAACGACAATAGTGAAAACGGCGAGAGAAGCTGCAGTCCAAACTATATCATCACATTGCATGGATTGGGTAACTTTCAGGTGACACTCTTGTCAAATTGGTCAATAGATGGGATTAATTCAAGCCTGATGGAAAGGAAGAAGAAGAAGAAGGAAAAGAAGAATAATAATATATCACAATGAAGAACGTGCATATACATACTTACGACGCGCTCTTCACACGCATAAAAAATTATATTCTCATGCATATTCGTGTTGTGCTTTGCTGTCCGATGATGAAGCAGAACGACAACAACGACGACGACAACAACAGTCGTCATCATCCGACGAATCCGTAGCATCAACAGAACAATCACAACCACCATCATCAGCATCATCAGCAGCAGCATCAGCATCACCGGCATCAGCAGTAGCCGTCCAGATGCAGTCAAAGAGAAGCATTGACGTTTTCATCGTAGTAGGTAGAGCCGCATCCTCCTCCTCCTCCTCCTACTCCTCCTCCGTCGCCATCGCTCAGCT
>OX243813.1:36813405-36815913 GCA_945859605.1 Lumbricus rubellus
TCGCATTCTTCTTTTTTTTCTTCTTCTTCTTCACATTCTTCTTCTTCTTCTTCTTCTTCTTCTTCTTCTTCTTGACATTCTTCTTCTTCTTCACATTCTTCTTCTTCTTCTTCTTCTTCTTCTTCTTCTTCTTCTTCTTCTTCTTCTTCTTCTTCACATTCTTCTTCTTCTTCTTCTCATTCTTCTTCTTCTTCTTCACATTCTTCTTCTTCTTCTTCTTCTTCTTCTTCTTCTTCTTCTTCACATTCTTCCTCTTCTTCTTCTTATTCTTTTTCTTCTTCTTCGCATTCTTCTTCTTCTTCACATTCTTCTTCTTCTTCTTCTTCTTCTTCTTCTTCTTCTTCTTCTTCTTCTTCTTCACATTCTTCTTCTTCTTCTTCTTCACATTCTTCCTCTTCTTCTTCTTATTCTTTTTCTTCTTCTTCGCATTCTTCTTCTTCTTCTTCACATTCTTCTTCTTCTTGACATTCTTCTTCTTCTTCACATTCTTCTTCTTCTTCTTCTTCTTCTTCTTCACATTCTTCTTCTTCTTCTTCTTCTTCTTCTTCTTCTTCTTCTTCTTCTTCTTCACATTCTTCTTCTTCTTCTTCTTCTTATTATTATTATTATTACTCTTTTTCTTCTTCTTCGCATTCTTCTTCTTCGCATTCTTCTTCGCATTCTTCACATTCTTGTTCTTCTTTAGGCCTACATTCTTCTTCGTCATATTTCTCTTCGTATTCTTCGCATTCTCCTTCTTCGCATTCTTCTTCTTCCTCCTCGCATTTTTCTTATTATCGGCCAGGGTCAACTGGTCGCTGGGTCAAACGAACTGCTGGTCTCAGCCATTGACGACAACGACGACGACGACGACAACGACGACAACAACGACAACGACGACGACGACGACGTGCAATTTGATGTGAAGACAGACCGTGACCATATCGTTGACACTCATCATGACCACAGCTGCTGCTGTTCATGCTGCTTCTGCTGCTGCTGCTGCTTCTGCTGTTGCTGCTTCTGCTACTGATGCTTCTGCTGTTGCTGATGCTTCTGCTGTTGCTGCTTCTTCTGCTGCTGTCGTGACAATGTGATGATGATGACCATCAGTCTGCGTCGATCAGGCGCACGCATGCATGCAGTGCAGTTGGTTTTGCACTTTCGTCCGCCTCTGATGTTGCCTATACGTTCTTATGCATGTGCATATATTATCTGCTTTGCTGCTCTGATGTTGGATACATGTATACGTTCTTATGCATGTGCATATACATGTATATCTGCTTTGCTGCACTGATGTTGCCTACATGTATACTTTCTTATGCATGTGCATATATTATCTGCTTTTCTGCACTGATGTTGCCTATACGTTCTTATGCATGTGCATATATTATCTGCTTTGCTGCACTGATGTTGCCTATACGTTCTTATGCATGTGCATATATTATCTGCTTTGCTGCACTGATGTTGCCTACATGTATACGTTCTTATGCATGTGCATATACATGTATATCTGCTTTGCTGCACTGATGTTGCCTATACGTTCTTATGCATGTGCATATATTATCTGCTTTGCTGCACTGATGTTGCCTACATGTATATGCATGTGCATATATTATCTGCTTTGCTGCACTGATGTTGCCTATACGTTCTTATGCATGTGCATATATTACCTGCTTTGCTGCACTGATGTTGCCTATACATGTACGTTCTTATGCATGTGCATATATTATCTGCTTTTCTGCACTGATGTTGCCTACATGTATACGTTCTTATGCATGTGCATATATTATCTGCTTTGCTGCACTGATGTTGCCTATACGTTCTTATGCATGTGCATTTATTATCTCCTTTGCTGCACTGATGTTGCCTACATGTACATGTATATGCATGTGCATATATTATCTGCTTTGCTGCACTGATGTCAGGGTGAGAATTGCCGGGGGGGTTGGGGGGGTTCAACCCCCCAGTCTTTTTTAAAGTCCCATGTTAAAGTAGGTTTTTCATACCCCAATTTCAAGTTTATCATAGGCCAACCCCCCAGTTATTTTTCCACAATTCTCATACTGACTGATGTTGCCTATACGTTCTTATGCATGTGATATATTATCTGCTTTGCTGCACTGATGTTGCCCATACGTTCTTATGCATGTGCATATATTATCTGCTTTGCTGCACTGATATGTTGCCTACATGTATACGTTCTTATGCATGTGATATATTATCTGCTTTGCTGCACTGATGTTGCCTATACGTTCTTACGCATGTGCATTTATTATCTCCTTTGCTGCACTGATGTTGCCTATACGTTCTTATGCATGTGCATATATTATCTGCTTTGCTGCACTGATGTTGCCTATACGTTCTTATGCATGTGCATATATTATTATCTGCTTTGCTGCACTGATACAATCATGCAGATGCGTCGATTGATTGGTTTCACGCAGTGTGTGATTTGTCAAAAAAGAAGTGTGGGGGTCGGCTTAATTTCCTTGTTTGGGGGGGGGGGGCCAAAATACGCCGCGGCAT